>BCIX01000005.1:1758431-1773785 GCA_001600095.1 Bullera alba
ATCATGCAGACGATCAGCATCATTATGACGAGCAACAAGGTCAAGACACATGGCAAGCGGATGTGCTGGATCCTCAACTGCGTGAATCAATCAATCCTTCGCCACGACCTCTGCCCTCACAACATCCGCCAAGCTCTCGGAACTTCGGCTCAACTCACCAAGCGACATCAGATCTAGCGCTGGATCAAGCCTTCTCTCAGCCCACTAGCTCAAGCCAATCGTGAGTGTGACCATATGGGCTGTCACTGACTGCTAGTTTCTCGAACCCGATACAATCCACACCTTCAACTCGACCAAATGGACAACCGACCAACCTCTCGTATCCTTCTCCAGACACATCCTTCAATGGCCCGATGAAAGTACTACACGATCTAGGCGCTACGGACGGGTTTGATCTGGAGATTCATGACCCAATCGCCAAGCAGATCATCACCTACGGTGAGGCCAGCATTGCTTACAGAATGTGAGTCCGGCTCCGAGACTTAGCTGACCTCCAGTTTCTTCACGCAGTGTCATCTCAATGCGCCYTTCCTGGACCCAGAGTACGATTCGGATATGACCTCCGTGCGATCTCGCAATATGGCATTGTTTCTCAATATCATCGTTGTTGGTGCTCGATTTTGGTCACACAAGTCGAGGTGAGTCCATGTATATCCACTCTTGCTGACGATAGACGCGATACGTGGCTTCACCCCCGCTATAGTCGGCTTGTAGCTCTCCTTGACGGAGAAATGTCTCGCTTGACTCTACGGCCTCGTCCAGCAGATATYTGCCTGGAGACTGTTCAAGCATGGATGATCTACTCGCATTGGATGCCGATCGACACATCGAGCACGTCGACAGGGCCATATTACCGCTCGCGATTCACCGAGTCTAGCGTATGGCAGTGCCTAGGCCTGGCTATGCGCTGGGCTACGCTGTTGGGTCTCGATCAGACTGCACATCTGGCTTTCATGGACGATCATAAGAGACCMTCACGCGACGAGGTCAGGAAGTACCGAACGATGCTATATCTGACTGAGAGCGATCACTAGTGAGTTGGTCTTTGGTCTCGTCCTTATTAGGCTTGGCGGACGCTGATAGCAATGCTAGTCTTGCACTCTCTGCTCGCCGACCGTCAACCCTTAATCCATCTGCTATCATCCAAGCCCTGTCCAGGTTTCTCCGTGGTGATTGGGTACGGGCAACCGACACTCGCTTGGCTTCACTGATGCGTGTGGTCGGAGCATCGCATGTAATGGGAGCTAGAGCCGAGAGCGAAGAGAGCCTGGAGGCATTCAATCTGGATGTCAATGCCATCGAACAGTAGGTCCAGTCCTGCGTCACAAGCTCACTCTAGACACTTCGTGTCTCAGTTCTCGAACTCGATTACCAGTGCCCAAGACAAGATGGGGCAACATTTCCCCTTTAGTGAGTTGCAATTTGRCTCTCCAAAGCTGAGACACAGCTTCGCTGCGCTGGTATCGCCTCGCATTTGCAAGTACCCTTCTCCCACCTGCAGATCATTGGAGAAATGCTGGGGAAGCCCTTCGCCTGAGCGTCGGTTGGGCGAGTCAGATACTGTATCACCTGTCTTCTTCAGCAACCGCGACTACGTCTCACCTCAGCCCAAGCTCATTCGAAGGAACTCTTGAACCAGATCAAGATCTAGTCGGGTTGCTGTCGTTTGCGATCGACCAGTACTATGTGGTCATGTGAGTCTGCATAGCAAGACCGAGCTGAACATCAGTGCGTACACAGCATCCTTTCTTGTCCTTGCTTGGCAGAATCGCGCGATAGACAGTGAGTCATATATCCTCTGACCGAGCTGAACGAAAGGCAACCTGAAGGTTGCCAGCCCGTACAACAATGTTACGGGTCGCTCTTCGACGCTCTTCCGCCTGGTGGATCTCGCTTCGAGGACTTTGCGTCAGTGTGCACCCGCTCGTGGCCATCCTGCTTCCAGATATGCCGACTTCCTCGCGGGAATGGCCAATATCGTTGCCACGGAAATGCCCAGCCTCGATCAAACTCAGGCGCAAATGACGGAGACAGGACCTATTTGGGATCAGGATTGGTTGAGCTTATGGCAGAACTCGGGTTTGGATCAGGATTGGCTCTTTGGATCGATAGGGGGAGAAGCATGATGCATGGTCATGAGAGAGATCTCTCGTCGTTGTCCGCTTTGACCCTGTAGAAGCTTCGAGCGTCCTGCTGATTAGTGATGCTAACGGTGTTTGACCTACCTTGAGCACATCCAGATCAACTTCTACAATTGCCAAGCTTGACTCGGTGCCCTCGCATCCTCCCAGCTTCCCCTTGAGCGGCATCCAGACGCCTGAACAGCCAATGTAGCCTTCATCCGCAGGTCCACCTGCATTGCAGAGAACCCATACGGTCTCTGTTTCGAAAGCTCGAGTGTAGGAAAGCGCTGAGAGCAATTCGGCTTCATATCGAGGTGGATTGCAATTGTGTTTGTGGATCATACTGTCGGCTCAGCAACGAATTGAGCAGCCAAACTCACGGTGCGCTGTCATAGCCTATCCAGTAGGTTGGTGCAAAGACAATGTCTACTCCCAGGTCTGACAGTACTTGGCCCGAGCCTGGGTGCGATACATCCCAACCTATCTGCTTTAGCTGAACCCTTATCCCTTGACTCACAGATCAGAAAAGCGCATCGTCCCCATCTGGTCTCAAACACTTGATGTCCCGCTTTGCCCGGCGTGAGGTACAGCCGCTCTGGATGCCACAAGTTCCGCTTAGCATACTGGTCCAGTATAGCGCCAGTTCCTGCTTCGATGTAGAATGCGGTATTGTGCAGCTTTGGCGAGTGATTTGTGATTGGGTGGCTGCGCAGAAAGTCCTTCCACACAGTGATGTCTCGATTGGTGCTCGATAGGAGGTGATCGAAGGGAGACGATTGCGGCAGATCCTCGCATATAGCATGCACTATGGTCCCAACGATAGACACGTTGTACTTTCTTGCCAGCTCGGAGAGATAGCTGAGCAAGTGTTGGGAGGGAAGAGCAAGGTACTGATACTATCAGCTTTATACGTCTAATGATTTACCCACCTGACGTCCTTCATCCACCAGCCCCTGCAGAAAGTACTCCGGGAATACCACGATGTCGGCACCTCCTTCAGACGCTTTCTTCACCCACTCCGTAACATCCAGCAGATTACGCTCAAGGACCTCAAACAGGTTGTCGCTGATGGTAGGGAAACCAATCTCTGCCACTGTCGGGCATGTTTGAGCGAGAGCGATGCGTAGGCTAGGCATAGCGAATGACGAGGAAGAGTTTGAAGTGGCTGAGAGGCGTCCAAGTCCGCAATTTATACTTGTACTCGATGTTCGCTTCGGCCCGGTGAAGGCGATCCGTCGCTATGAGTTTCGGGGCCTGCTCCCGACAATCCCACTTCTGTCCGCCGTATGTTGAGCATCAGGATGAGTAGTTGGGGGAGCAAGTTCGGGTAGGGATCCAGGTAATGAAAGGTCATGCTCTGCTACTCAACGATCAAGCCGAAGAAGACGTCCCTCAACGTTCAACTTGCCTCAGCAGTCAGCACGAGCCACGCACCACCGCCAAGTGGAACGTTGCGCGGCTGCGCGGCTGCAGTGCTAGCAGCGCTTATTCTCGCTGTGCGTGAGGACATCACCACGTGTCCCTGTCTGACCTCTTTGAGTGGAGGTTTCCCCAGCTCGCTTTCGGCGCTGTTTACTCGTCGGTACTACCTATCCTTTGTTCTCAACGTACATCCAAGCTACATACTACATGGATCCAACAGATGTCCTCAGAGCACGCAGACGCCGTCCGACCGATGATCCATCAACTGTAGCAGTCAGCATGGACCTTTGGCTAAGGTTGACCTCCTCTCGCCCGGTCTCGGCGGGTTGAGCGCCGTGAACGCCGCGGAGTCCGGCCGAGGCCTTTGGCTCTATCACGGAAGTCCAGTCTGTGGAAAGCAGGGGTATAACCGCCTCGACGTCTACATATGACTAGCTGTCTACCTACTTGGCTAGCTGATCCTTCTTCCAGCAGTTACACTCACTAAACATGGCCTTCAATATCACCCTCGCCAATACGGCGTTGCAGGTCACCCTCAGAGTCAAAGCCGATCACACAGTCTACCTCGCCGCTATCACTGTCCCCTCAGCTCAACCCAGCGTCAATGATGACGCTCCGCATCTGCCACTCGTGGAGATCCGTATGGATGGGATCGGAAACCACACCGGGCAGCAAAAGACGGGAACTGGACTTGTGGGAGGCGGATTGGGCGCCCGGTTGAAGTACAGCTCTCATCGAATCAACACTCAAGGCGGAGATAGGGTATTGGAGATCGACTTGAGCGATGAGAAGACCGGGATCATCGTCACTGCTCAATACACTCTCGTCTCGGAGCTACCCGTTCTACGAGCTCGCTCGAGTATTAAGAACGACTCCTCCGATACCCACTTCCTTACCCAGCTCTCCAGTCTGGTCATTGGCGATCTCGCCGAAGGATCCTGGTGGGACGACTACACCCTTCACACTGCCAACAACTCGTGGTTCAGGGAAGCGCAATGGCAGGAACACTCGCTACCAAGTGTCGGTCTTGTCGACTTTGGCTTCAATCGCGTCGCTATACGACCCGCTGCCGAGTCCATGGCTTACTACAGCCTAGCCAACAAGAGCACCTTCACCACCCAAGGACATCTACCTATGGGCATCTTGAAGAGCGAGAAGGCTGTGTGGTTGTGGCAGATCGAGACCAATGGAGCGTGGCGCTGGGATCTAGGAGACTACGACGACAAACTCTACCTCGCGACCAGTGGACCCGAAGGCGGAGATTGGAACCTGCATCTTGCTCCTGGCCAAACCCATCAAAGCCCAACGACAGCTCTCTGCCTCGACACCAATGGAAATCTCGACCATGCCTTCGCTTCACTCACTCGATACCGGCGAACTCTCCTCCGACCTCATCAAGATCACAAAGACCTCCCCATCATCTTCAACGACTACATGAACTGCCTACTTGGTGACCCCACCGACGAGAAGATCCTAGCTCTTCTGGATCCCGTTGCTGCTTCCGGCGCAGAGTACTTTGTTATCGACGCTGGATGGTATGCCGATGATGGGAACTGGTGGGACGATGTCGGAGGCTGGGAGCCATCGAAGAAGAGATTCCCAATGGGCTTTCCTCAACTACTCGAGAGGATCAAGGCCAAGGGACTAAGGCCGGGTCTATGGATTGAGCCAGAGGTCATTGGTGTCAGAAACGCTCTCGCTCAAGAACTCCCCTTCGAAGCATTCTTCCAGCGAAACAGGCATAGGATACTGGAGAGAGGCCGCTATCACCTCGACTATCGACATCCAGCAGTGATCAAACGGATGGACTCTGTCATCGATCGCTTGATCAACGAGTACGGGGCGAGATACTTCAAGTTCGACTACAACATCGAGCACATCCTCGGTACCGACATTGATTGTTTCAGTCCTGGAGTCGGTCAAGCGGATCATGGTCAAGCATACCTCGCCTGGGTACGCACTCTCCTCGATCGATATCCCGACCTCGTCATCGAAAACTGTTCGAGCGGTGCCCAGCGCATGGAGTACGATATGCTCGCGACTCACACCTTGCAGTCCACCAGTGATCAGCAAGACCCAGTGCTCTATGCTGCCATCGCCGCAGCTATACCCACTGCTGTTTTACCTGAGCAGGGAGCGACATGGGCGTATCCTCAGCCATCATGGTCAGACGAGATCAACGCCATGACCGTCGCCAACTCTCTCCTCGGCAGGATCCATCTCAGTGGTCGGCTGGACCTACTGAGTCGTCATCAGCTCGATAATATAGTCTACGAGGGTATGAGAGTCTATCAATCCATCAAGCAGGATATCAGGACGTTCACCCCATTCTGGCCGTTGGGTCTTCCGAAATGGCACGACAAGTGGTTGGCTCTTGGCATGCAGTCAGAGGATGGTGGATCTCGATACCTCATGGTCTGGAAGCGAGGTGGATCGGCAGAGTGYGAGATTCCATTGGGTTTGGGGTCCGGAGAAGTCAGGCTGCTCTATCCGAAGACATTCCAATCCGACGTCAAGTGGGCTGATGGCACTCTGCGAGTCAAGCTCGACGCGGAGATCTGTGCGAGGCTGTATCATATCAGGTCGGCAGCATGATGAGTGGTATGCAATCATGTAATTTGGCGTGGATCACTCACTGATTCATATCCCCAGGCGTCTTTGAGGAATGTGCATGCCACTCCATATGGACCGCCTCACCTCATGCTTGTATCGCTTGTCAAAGTACTCTGAACGGAATTTACTGATGACAGCTCCCTTCCGCTTAGCTTGATGTATGGTATGGAACAGTATAAAACGACGCAGCGGGTCTTATATCACTCATACTCTCAGGCATCTTCCAACAATGTGCATGTCGCTTCATTCGTCTACTACTTGCCAAAGTAATCTGGAGCGGGCTTGACAAATGGATGCTCTYTCCCATCTTGATAGAAGTGTCCGCTCTCAAAGTCGTTCAACACCGGCCAAGAGATGCTCTCGCCTCCAGCAGAAGCTGGTCTGGGGCCAGAGTAACCATTCATCTCGGTAGCGCAGTGACCCGGGCACACAATGGCCAGCTTGACCTCCGGATGCTGTATCGCGAAAGCTCGAGCCCAAGAGGTGAGAATGGCTTTGCTGGGGTAGTATGCTTCACCGACCGCATTGTCGATAGGTACCCACTTCAGCTGCGATTGCTGGCCTTTGGAGAACAATGTCCAATCCTCCACCCAATGCTCGACCTTCTCCCAGTTCAAATTCTCCACATCACTCAAGGCGGTCCGAGTGGGCTCCTCCAGGGTATTCATATACCAGGCTCCGGCTTCCGACGCGACTAGGGAGATCCTGCCGGTGTTTCGGGGGATGAGAGGTAGGAAAGCTTCGATGGTATCCCGTGATCCTCGGATGTTGATCTCCAGGACTTGAGGGGATAGTGTATCGCCATCTACATGGATCACTGCGCTGTTGTGAACAAGAGCGTCCAGCTTTCCGTACTTGGTCTTCACATGGTCGACTAAAGCTTCGAGCGAGGCGCTGTCGGTGACGTCAAGCTGGACAATCTCGATGTTGGAGTACTGATGGCTGGACTGCGAAGACTTCAACTTCTCGACCGCTTCTTCGGCGTTTTTCACTGAGCGAGAAGCGAGCAGGATGATGTCGTTGGACTTCTTCTGCGAGAGGTACTTGACGGCTTCGAGTCCTATTCCTTTGTTTCCGCCGGTAACGAGGACGACTTGTGGGTCAGACATAGATACAATGACCGAACTACTGCCTACAACCAACGGTCAAGTCAATTGTGTGATCGGATCTCCTGGGAGTGATTCGCGTACCGGTGGATGTGCTGGCTCGGGGTAAAATTGGTGAGCGATCGCGAGTGGCAGAGATGGGACTTGCTTTCAACCCCAGAAACCCGTTTTGTCCCACTCTTGTACCTAGATTGGCCAATCAGTACTTCAGTAGGGCCAGTCGAGGAGTGGAGGTTGATGAGTCAGCTGCATACTGATGTGATTAAAGGAGCTGATTACCAAGACAGACACAAAACCTGCCGACTGTTTGCGTATCTCCTGCAGCCCCAGCCCGCTGAGCGCTGAGCTCCGCGGAGCTCCTGAGCAGGAGCTTCGGAGCAGTCTCGAGCTCCGAGTCGGACAAGACTACGAGTCGGAGTGTCGTACCTTCTCAGTGGGATTGAGATTTGCTTCCGCTCGGTTGACTCACTTCTTGCCTGTCCGCCGCAGCCCTTAAGCCCTTGCTGAAGACGATCGATGGCCGGKTAGAGGCTCTCAACTTCTCAAGCCTCTGCTCCAAGTGGTCTATCGCAAGGCTGGGCAACTCTCCTACTCTCAAACTTGATGTAGATGTTCAGACGACACGAGCCGTCTTTGGCAAAGCCTACATACCGGTGTGTTTCTCAGGCTGAAATTTGATATCGGCTGTAGCTGATCAATGATCGTCCGACCCCGCAGACACCTGCTAAATCCAACAGCTCAGACGCCTAGGTAAGGCAAATATCAAGATCCATAGTCTGACCTCTAGCAACCCTCTGCGCGTAGTGGCTCATTGTGACATCGATGCCGCGTATGCTCGTGAGTGCACTTAGACGGTTCCTCGCTGATGTACCAGAGTTTGAAGCTGTACGGATAGGTTCACCCGACCACGTACCCTTGATTGTTATACAATGGGAAACGATCATCGCTGTCAACTATCCAGCAAGGAAGTATGGTATCAAGAGGTGGGTGAAATCTAAGGAAACCTCGCTCATCGCTAGATGCTCAACAATGGGCCCGAAAGAGGCCAAAGAGCTATGCCCGGATGTAGTCATTGTTCACACGGCTACCTACCGGCCTGGAGAGACTGAATCAGGGTATTGGGAAGACGCGAATGTACTCACGCACAAGGTACGTGACTGTTTTGAAGATCGTCTGATCGTAAATCAGGTCAGCTTGGATCCTTACCGGCGAGAAAGTACAAAAGTGATCTCCATCTTCCGCGAGATGGTGCCCAAGGGCGTGGTCGGTGAGTTTATCCTTGGTGACTTCGTTGACGAAGAAAGAGAAAGCCAGTATCGATGAGGCATACATGGACCTCACACCGCTAGTACTCGAGCGCCTTCTAGACCGATTCCCCTTCCTCTCCATCATCCCAGAAGATGCTCCCGAAGGCATTGATTCGATTCTTCCACCTGCTCCTCCGATAGATTGGTCCGGAGCTGGAAACGTACTGCCGACCAGCGATAGCTTTCAGGAAGATCCAGAAGAGGAAGATCATGAGGAGACGGAGTCTGCAAAGGCATGCTGGAGCGATTGGGCGCTTCGAATCGGAGCGGATATAATGGCGGACTTGCGGCAGGAGACTTGGACAAGGCTTCATTACACCACTTCGGCAGGAGTGGCACACAACAAGGCTATGGCAAAGGTGAGTAAATCCCTGCTACAAAGCTGATCCACAGCTTTGCTCTTCTGTCAAGAAACCCAATGGACAGACTGTACTTCGACACTCAGCAGTCGCAGCGTTCCTTCACGATACCCCTTTCACCGATGTGAGTCGTTCGAAGTGACAAAGCTGAATGTACAGATCCGCAACCTAGGAGGGAAATTGGGTCGCGCTGTGGCAGAGGAGTTTCAATGTGAGACTGTAGGGGATTTGAAGTAGGTCATCCATCCGCATCTTGCGCTGACCTCAGAAATATCTCGCTTCCGAAGATGCAGAGTCGATTTGGTGAGGAGAGCATATGGATCTACAACCTGATAAGGGTGAGTCCTATACATGTATTGAGCTGAATATAGGGAATCGACGAGACCGCAGTGACTTCGCGCAGTCAGAACAAGACTATGCTGGCGAGCAAGAACCTCATACCGCCGTGTACGACCCCAGACGGAGCTCTACATTGGATCGACTTGCTCTCCGGGGAGCTCAACTTGCGACTACTGGAGGCGAGAGAGTTGTCCCCTGGACTTTGGCCTAAGACTCTGGTACTCAGCTGGCGGACGGGATACGGGTACGGCAACAACTTGAGGTCGAGGCAAACCCCTTTCACCTACACCAAGGACATTGTCCCCGCACATATTGAGACTTTGGCAAAGCGGTTATGGAAGGAGGCTTGTCCCGAGATCCTGCGTAGGAAAGGCGGTATGGACGTGCATAGCGTAAGTCTTGGTCTATTGACGTATTGCTGATACTAGAAGTTGTCACTCCAGTTCTCAGGTGTCGAGCGGATGGAGATTGGACAGCGGAACATCACCAACTTCCTAGGCAAGCGTGTACGAGCCTCTCTTGGCGTTTCATCTCCAAGCGATACACTAGGCAGCATATCCGACACCGATTGGAAATGCTCTAATTGCAGTCATCGCATCAGTATTGAGGAGGAAAGACTCGACTTGCTCGTTCAGGAACACCAAGATTACCATCTCGCCCTTCAGCTCAGTCAACCTCCAGAACCAAAGCGGGTCAAGAAGGACATCAGAGCTTTCTTCACCAAGCCAGGGTAGATGCCAGATTCAGCCCGTCAGCCTACGACCGGACGAGTGAGAGGAGGGGACAAGACAGAAAGCCTTCACTGGCTGGAGTAGATGATGTGCGAGACGTTTTACACACCAGTGAGCAAGGGTAGGAGCTTCAACAATCGACGCTGATCGTCTGTCACCTTCAGAGCAAATCGAATGTTCTCATCGCTACAACGCTGGATGACGTCGATATTACGGATATCCTCAGCCCGATCCCGCCGCATACACCTTGCCAAACACGGTTGACTGGAACAGGTCGTAGAGTGTCAACGCTCCTGCACCTGCTACACCTCTGTCGATTAGCAATGGTCCGACATTCTAGCACTCACCTGAGGATGTTCGCGCCGGCGCCTCGCATAAGGGTTCCAGCGCCCTCTGCGGCGATGACCTTTCGGAATGCGTCCAATGTCGAAGTGTACTTCACCGCCGAATCTCCTCCGACGGTCATCATCATCCTTCGGCGGATAGTGTCAAATGGATATCTGCCGTCAGTCCAGCTTCGCAACGAAAGACTCACGCCACCAGACCTGCCAAGGTAGTGGAGCCGTACCCTACGACGAAGTTGGCCGCGGGATTGCCTTTCAGATTCTCGGGGAGGAGGGGTTTGAGTGAGTCGTATAGACCGAAGTATGCTCTATGCGTGAGCTCGAATGTATGATCTTGACCCACCCTCGATACACAATGATGCCGACAACAGAAGGCATGAAGCCTCGGTACAGACCACTGACCCCGTCTGAAGCGAGTGTCTTCTTACTGAACACCTCAGCATCGACTTTGACTTTGTACTCACTAGACATCAATCATCCCGGTGAACTGTCGTTGCCCCCCTCGAGCTGCGTTCTTTGAGTCAACCGAGAGTCTGGTTCGGGCATAGTCCATCGAGTACACGAATAGACCTAGTACGAGTCAGCCACGATCAAACTTGATATGATGAGTCACAGTGCCGCTCACTTCCTGTAGCTCCAGCAGCAGCACCCGATGCGATATTGCCCAAGAGGAACCGAGCGTACCCGTCTTGGCGCTTGCTCCCGAAGATAGTCTTGAAGTAGTCCTTGAAGGCAAAGTTGAGAGCTTGGGTAGGGAAGTACCGGATCACATTGGTCCCATTTCCTCGCCAGAAGGACTTCAACCCTTCCTCTCGCTACAAGCGGGAATCAGATATGGCCGAGTTCCAATCTTTGTAGACTTACGTTGACCTTGGCTATAGGTCAGCTCAGTCCCCGGCAGCTCACTCACTGAATGTATTGACGATTCCCTTGTACTCGTCAGGTCGGATCTGAACTAGTAGCTTAACTCGTTCCTGTAAATAGTCAGCGTGGACTTCTTCATGACTAGTCCTCGCGGACTTGCTCACAATGGGCGCAGCGACTGTCTTGGAAATAGAGGCGGCCACGCCTCCCATAAGGAAGTTGGTCGCCCAGTCCATCGAGCTCTGTGTGGTCATAACTTGGGCTCTGTGTGTAGACGTGTGGATGTGTCAGTATGAGGTAGTCACCATGTACTCTGGGTCACTGGGTAGTCACGCTGTCAAATGTACAGCTGGCTTTATGCCCTCCTCGGACGCGGTCTTCTCCGACGGGTATCATATCTCCCGGCGTGCCGTGCCGTGATTTCCCGTGGTCCGAGTCGCCGTCGGGTCGGCTGATCGGCGCTCTCGTAGGAGATAACGATCGCATTTGGTACGTATACGACGTCTCCTGTTTGGTATTCTGCCCGGACAGCAGCAGAGGATCAAGTCAGGGCAGGGATGAGCCACTAGAAGTGTTTCTATCGAAGACTAAACATTACTTGCCGACGAGGTGGCTTTTGCAAGTTGCCGCATTACGCATCACCTACCAGAAGATACTTGAAGATTTGGCATGTATCGCTCATATGAGGAATGAGGATACTTGTTGTTTGGGCTATGATACGTCTCAGGTATTGGAGTAGAATGCTTCAGTGGCGCACACTCAAGTTCCACTAGGCAGACAGTCACGATGAGTACCCCGAAGCAACAGACAACAATGGGAACCGATAGACCGGGGACGATCATATGCATCGGTTCCACTGGATAGTAGGCACCACGACCGCCACATCGTCCTGACAGTGATCTTCTTCGTGATCGAGCGTAAGGAAAGCCGATGCGCGATGTCTGCCGACTTCGCCGAAACCCCAAGTCGAGCGGAGTAAATCTCGAGCGAGGTTCCGTTGGGCTGTATCGGGAGTGTCCAGCAACTTCCCTAGGTTCTCCACCCACATCCTCTCTTCTGTATGAGGTGGAGATCATCTGGAGGATATTCCGGATTTGTCAAGCCATCCGAGGTGACGATAAGGAAAGCCTCGGCGGTGTTGGGTATGCGGTGATGTAGTGTATTGGGGACAGCTGTCATATACGGTGGCTAGCAGGGATGTCAGCTTGATCGACAAACGGACAGTGAGTATCATCATGCAGTACTCACCGTGACATTAAGAGCTGATAGTCGAGCCAACTTTGCCGCAGTCCTCATTGGCGAATCCAACTGAGGCCAGACTTTGTCCGTGTAGACGCTGGGCAGCTTGAACATCCCATCTCCCAAAGCTAATATCATAGTCAGACTCGCTGATGTGGTGTACTCACCCCTCGTAACGGCGACCATTCCTAACAAGCGGTCATCCTCTCCTGATATCGCATCCGGTTCCCCAGGATGTGCTTCCTCTACTCTTCGCTTCTCATCCTCATTCGATTTGGCGTTATGTAGTCCGTCCACTAGCATTATCAAATCCCAGCTCTTCCCTTCGCTGTCCCTTACACCCAACACCGCTTCGCAGTCTCCGATATTGGCTGTCCAAACATCTGCCCCAACTCTTAGCACTACCAGAGCCGTCGAGCCTTGGCCATATCGGAGAACCTTGGCGTGGGCTTTAGGATCCTCGTTGATGATCTTGTTGATCTCGCCTTGGTCCATGTCTTCGAGAGCATCGGGGTTGGTAGGGAACAAATCGACAAAGTCCCTCCGCATCTGGTCTTCAAGTCCTATCAACGCCAAGGATAAGGCTTCAGCAATGGCGTCCGAGCTCGAGTGATCTCCCTTCCAAGCTGAAGTCGGAAGGTCGAGTATGGCTTCTCGGCACATATCGGGCAGCTTCGATATAGCGTAGGTCGATGTCTCCCACCCGGCATGACCATCGAGGAGAATGATCAAAGAAGCCGTGCGACCGGCGGGATGTCGAGGTAGTTCGAATAGCTGGATATCATGCCGATCCTCGTTGGGCTATAGCTACGTCAGACCATCACACTATATCGTACGGAGAATACTTACGAAAGGGTCAGGACTCGGCTGGAAAGAGATAGCGCTGATATCGGTGCCGAATCCAGGCTTCACGTACTGGTCGAGCTCCGCTTTGATCGCCGCCTCATCGCAGAGTAAAGGTATAACGCCTCGCGGGGCGTATCCATCGAAACGGACAGTCGTTCTCGAGGTGATCGTTATCGCAGCACAGCTCAGACATAGCGGCTATGTAGTCAAAAGCAGAGATCCGATGTACCATTGCATTATGTGGTCCCGGTTGATGTTGACCATGCGTTCAGGCCCGGTCATGTCCAATCCCACCACTGTCCTCTCGCCCTGACAACGACGAGAGGCGACGGACGGCGCTCCGGGTTCGAACAGTCGGGCCGTGCATGGAGCAGAACTCCATTTGGCTTCCATGTGGCTTGGCGGTGTTGGTGTCCAGGTGCTGTGTCCTCGATGCCATGGGCAGCAACCGTTGGTGTAAACGTCCTGTGCAAGTTTTGGCGCAAGTTCTGTGAGTGCAGGAAGAGGGAACGAGGATAGCGGGTCGAAGCGCTTGTCAGCGCTGGTAAATGACACGTCATTGAGTCGTTCCCGGCGGCCGGCCTTCCGGCCTCCCGAAGCCTTCAGCCAACCTCCAGTTCAACTGCTTTACGGCCGCTACACTCTGCAAGCAGCTCTGCTAGACTTGTCTCGACTACGCGACCTCGGAACCAGTACCGAAAGGCCTCGAAAGGCTGCATACCTCTGCTCGGGACGCAGCTTGAACTGGACAGAGATGGACCGATTTTAAGCTCCCCAACGGGCAACGGCTCCGAGACCCGAAGAGCAGATCAATTCCCAAAGCGCCAGTAGGCAAGATGCGAGTGGCTTTGCTAAGCCACGACAGATGACCAACCTGAGTCTGCGCGAGAGCTCAAGGCTCTGATGTACCTACGGCCATGAACGGCAATAGATGGCCTTCACGAACCCTGCGCTAGAGACGGGAAAGACAGGGCGATCTGAGGATCTCGGATGGTGATTTTCGGCCAACCAATGCCCCACTCCTCGGGACCTCTCCGGCACTGCCTCTTACCAAGCTCGGGAGTCGACATCTCGACATCACGCTGCAAGGACAGAGAAGGACAGTAGTCGCGGAAAGCCTCACCAGCCTTTGACCTGCGGCGGAGCCGAGAGCTTTCGAGGAACTTACAAGTTCGGGAGAGCGGATGGAACCAAATTAGCCTGATACTCATCGGCCGACACCAGCCATCAGCCACTAATTCGCTTGCAGATCCCTTTCCTCTCCTCTTCTCCATCCTCACTGACATAACTCCATGGAGAGGACGGTTCGTCACGGCAAGAGTGCGTAAGAGCGAGATCTCAGCAGGCTAAAAATACACCTCGACTTTTATCTGATAGCAGGATCTCCAGTATGGAGCTGATGCTCGCTCGCTCACTGCATCCTATTAAATGCGTCCCAATAGGAAGAAGACTTATTTACTATCCTCCCACCAAGCGTCAATTCAACGCCAAACATGCGCATTGCTCCTATGACACGAGCCGTCCTGGCTCTCATCTCACTCGCTCCAACCCTCGTGCTTGGCAGGAAGCTCAAAGTCTCGCTCAACCAAGAACCTTCCCGCTACTTCGCTGCGTGTCAGGACATCCTGACCAACTATCAATATGGCGATATCCCACTCCCGGCAGAGTACTACTCCGTCACGGAGTCTGCTATATGGAGAAGTTCGATCATCGACTGCATGCACCATTACAATGCTACAGAGGATCAGATTATTCAAGGCTGGCAATACTGGTTGGCCAATGTGGATTCATACGCCGACTACCCTGTCACTAAACCGACTCTACAAGACTTCCTGGCAGGTATGAGCGACTCATATACTGTGTTCGATCCTCGCCTTGTGGTCCCGATGACTATCTTGAACAGCTCAATGGTACCCAATGAAGCCGCTTTCAACGCTGGTCTTAGGACTGAGGTAGAATGGACCGATCAAATGAATTACGTATGTGCCGTGTCGCTCGAAATGGTTGATGCTTATTGTAACCATCACAGCACCACGCTTTCGGCTGGTCTTTGTATATCCT